>CM060919.1:656134659-656147159 GCA_030737875.1 Allium sativum | reverse complement strand
TATAGGGATAGGATCAAGAGCACCCCAAATAGTGTAGCACCCCTTTAGCCCCCTAATTTCCACCACACAATCCCGTTTCTCAATAGCTTCTTTCAAATTACCAATTCACTCCAGAATTTTACAAATAAGTTCTTCAGATTTACATACTTATTATTTCGGTAAGTAAACCGATTTCAATACATTGCACGTAATATAACAGTACATCAAAGCATATCAATCTTAACTAGCATTCTAGCGCATTTTAATTGGCAAAATAACAAAGTAGACATGATATCTTTTACAAGGAATTCTTCATTACTTACTTCTAGTCTCTTTACTACCTGCAAAAACATTGGGAACTGCCTCATTATAAAATGAGATGCCCCAATACATTAAAGTATATAGGGTCAGATATGCTGCTTGGTCTGAGAATTCACTTAATATATGACCTTAGTTCCATTGAGTTAGCCAAGTTCATGCTCCTTTATTCAAGTGTATAAGCAGTTTATTCATATATCTCCAGGTATCATCATTATTAAATTGGTGTGTGCATATATACAGTTCGAAGTCCTTTAGCTTGACCCTTGCAGCATTCACAATTATTCTATCATAACAGATTAATGATTCGTCCATAACACAAATGTTATTCAAACACTTTTACTTGCTTCATTCTGCTAGCTTCAATGTGCATAAACCAAGGTTTCTTTTATGATTTCCCTACAACATATAATATCATTTATTCCAGCATACAAGTGAGTGACTCAACACAAACACCCATCCATACCAGATATATATAACATATTTGTGATCACACATCCAACCCTTCCTAGCATTCTTAATTGTAATATAATGGGTCTATGTCTATCATGAATCAATTTATGAGCTCATATTTCATTCCTAACCAGGTCATACTATAACTTGACTCTTACGTGCACATTGATCGGGTCATGTCATTCCCCTATCACTCAGATCCCTGGGCTTAAACAAGCCATGTGCAAGCCTGCATAATATCCACAATGCCCAGCTGCTCAAGATAGCCTTTTGTTGACCTGATTTCCCCTAGTTCATTACTAGGTGTTTTTCCTTGCCTTTTCCTTTATTTAACCCATTTCTATTCCCAGAGTACCCACAGCCCTCATAAATGAATCAAATACATTCGGCAATCTCAGCCATACATACACATTAATCATGGCAGCCAATGCATAGGTAAACAACCAACATTTATGCAACAAAGATAAATAATATTTATGTATTCATGTTGCTATTGTCTGGTGGTCGTGGATGTTTAAAAAGGGTACATCCAAAAGCCTATTGCTTCCATGTCATCTATGCTTTAGGATGTCTCATATATATATTTTAAAAGTCTAAATCATACCATATTTATCTAGGGATAATTTCTGAAGCCTAGGAGCTCAGCACATGGAAATTCATTGCACCCCTAGCTCCTTCTTTTATCTAGGTCTAGAACATAAGCGTTGTTCCCAACATTGCTGCCCTACACCCTTGCACAGACTACCTTCTAATAACAATTATATAAAGCAGTTTATGCCATTTTATAAAAAAGTCAGCCAGAGATTAGGTTTTAAATAAGATTTCCAGAGTTTTTTAATCATCAATATATATTAAGGATCTTAACACGAAGAAGTTCACAACCATGACATGTATATCATCAAGACTATATTCAACTTAATATCACTGCCCAATATTTATATAAATATGCGAGGTATTTCTATTAGCCATTTTCATATAATAATATTTATTATTTAACATTCTACTTAACCAAAGATCAACACTCAATCCATTCATCAAAGCCAAACACAATCATCGTATTTAAATAAATATGCAGACTAACAAAACAGAGTTTTAAGGCAACCTTTGAATATGTCTTAATGTCATATATTGAGTGAGATTTCTCACCTAAACATCTCTTGCTTTTATCCCATTTTAATCCCCTGATTTCTAATTTAACTCGGCTCCATTCTTTGTCCTAGAAACTGCTGCCATTATCTCATTTTTATTTCATGTTTGAGTTGAGAGAAAAAATAGCCTGGCAGACTAAATGTTGCCTATTTATTCAACCTATTAGCTAGGATTTCCTGGCTTTGCATTGCCTAAATTACCCTATGCTATTTTGGTTTCAAAGCACACTTAAATCACCTAGTGATTCACCCATATTC
Organism: Allium sativum; assembly: GCA_030737875.1. NCBI lineage: Eukaryota > Viridiplantae > Streptophyta > Magnoliopsida > Asparagales > Amaryllidaceae > Allium > Allium sativum. The sequence goes on along the minus strand of CM060919.1, from coordinate 656,145,003 downwards.
CTTTATTTGATTCGAGAGAAAGAGAGGAGAGTTTGTTACAATATATATATATATATATATATATATTATATATATTTATATGCGAGCGTTCAGTGGCACCCCAAATAGTGCAGCACCCCTAAATGCCCCCTGATTTCCACCACATATCCCGTTTCTCTCTCCCTCCACTCATTCTCTCACCTCCCACTCACTTATTCTAATATAAATGCTTGGTTAATATAGGGGGACAAATGAGGTGCTCACCATTTGGGGTGCCATAACGCTCCTCATATATATATATATATATATATATCTATATATATATATATGTGTGTGTGTGTGTTGTTGCTTTATCTCAGAAAAACCCTTTTATATTTTTACCAATTATACCCCCTTCCTTGGATCATACTACTTGCCCTATTTTATTCATGTGCCTAGGTAATTATAAATTGGTGTGTCTGCACAACATAATGCTTTAGAGCTACAGCCTTTCTTTTGATGTGAAGCTTGGTGTATATACTATTTTTCTTTTATTAAGTTTTATCCATGAACAACCCTGTGTTTTCCACTTCCATATAGTGCAGTTACGTATATCTGCCCAGGCATACTTATACATGTTGCTTTCAAATCAAACTTAACATATATATATATATATATATAGCATGCATCATAGGATTTAGGTATTTAATTTTATTTCATGTGTCTTATTTTCCGGAAGTATAATAATGTAAACATGCTATATATATTTTGGTGCAAATCCTATTTATTTAACAAAAGTTGATGCCTATATGTATGCTAACATATATATATATATATATATATATATATATTCTTTCATATTTATAGTATCATGCTATTCCTTCCTAATATATTGTTTACACAAACAATTGCTTTTCAGTTTCAATGCCTATATGTATATTTCATTTTCAGAATTTAGCATAATATAAATGTGCACAGCGTGCACATGCACACGCAAGCAACACTACTGTTATCATGGCGCTCTACTAGTCGACTAATCGAGATCAAACCATCGACATGAAATCTCGACTTGCTTTTTGTATGAATTTCGGGCGCCTGGGCAGAAATTAGTCGACTAATCGACTAGTCGAGTCGACTAGGTTGTTATTGGTGTCGATTGATTTGGTATTGGCCCATTTTAGAAAGAAAAAAAAATCCGAACCCCTTACAGTTATCGATACATCAAACTGGAAAAAAAATGAAAGTTATCGATACTTGTATCGAATAATAAAAAAACAGTAGAAAAGGATAATATCGATCAAAAAAAACAAATCGATCGAAAGTTGATTTAAAATTTTCGAATTGAAAAAGATCGATTATCGAACAGAAAAAATTTCGAATCCAAGCTTCGATCGAAAGTCGATCGATACCCTGAACCTGCAGCGCCGTCTTTCCACTGCCATCTTGCAACTTGCACTTTATTAAATTATATGCATCATTTGTTTATTTTCTTTGTTCAGTAACAATATATTTGTTGGTAGCAATATATTAGAATTGACAACTTTTTGGTGGCAGCTATATATTTGTCGACTAGTCTAAAACTAGTATATGACTAATCGACTAACTGGACCTCTGTCGACTCGACTCGACATACCACCATAATAACAATGAGCAACACAATTTAATAACTTAAACCCTTTTCTAAAGTGGTTACCTACCCTATTAATCATGATTAATATATATATATATATATAGGGTTATTACATACACCCTTCCTTTTAGCAATCGTGTCCTACAATTCGGCTATACTTTACTCAAGTATCAGCCAAAATCAATCAGTGTCTCAAACTGATTTTAATTCCATTCTCAAGTCAGTCCCTTTACTTATTCGTACATGTGCATGTTTTTTTTGAAAATTATACATGTGCATGTGTGTGTGTATATATATATATTACAAAACCTCAACACATATTCACTCAAACAACAGTCAAACCTTACAATCAACTTAAGCATTCGATCTTAATGCAAACAATTTCATATAGCAAATAATTTTTAAATAATTAATTTCCAAGTTTAACTTTCAGGTATAACATTTTGCTATTCAGATTTCTCATATCTTAGGTTGTAAACTCAGCATATATACTTATGCAAACATCAGTCAAACATACATATTTATATATTTCAATTCAAGAGAAATATGTTTACAATTATATGTATCTAGAAAAGCTTCTCAAGCACATACATTTCTATCTGGGTCATAACAGTGCACACTGGTGTGTACTTGCAGATGCTAGGCCTCCTTTTATATTAATGATCAACCTGAAGCTTAGGTAAATTAAGTTAATAAGTTCTAAAAGTCAAATAAGCATACACAACTCTATTCCTACACACACACACACCATGGTTATCACGGCGGTAAGTCGAGTCGAGTCGATAGAGGTCCAATTAGTCGACTAGTGGACTAGTCGTAGACTAATCGTAGACTAGTCGGACTAGTCGATAAATAAATATATACATATATAATTTGAAATTTCTAACTAATACATATGGACAAAATTCAAATATGTACTGACATATGGTAAATCATATTTAACATGTTAAACCTGGTTGCTTAACTTTTGTTTTTCCACTTGTAGCTGACTACATATGATCATATTTAACATGTCGACATGGGTATGTAGTTTGACAGCTGATAAAATGAGACAAACATGGTCCACATGACCGCCTGGCCTATAAATAAAAATGTCTTACCCACTCCAAATTAGATAAAAATGTCCTAGCCTACGTTTGGGTCTTTATCAGCAGCTGCTTTTGCCTGCTTTGTGCACTAGGGCAAAAATAAATAAATAAAATTCAAGACACTGGATCGGCAACAACCTCTTTTATCTGCGGCTCTGCCTCGTGTTTTGATCTGCCCCCAAATCGAAGCTAGAGCACTTAGTTGATCTGCAATAACGGATGATGAGAGTGAAACGACTTCCAGTACTCAAATCCGACATCGACTTCCAAATCGACTTCGAGTTCATCATTTAAGGGTTCCAAATCCGACATCGAGACGTCGATTTAAGGTTCCGGTGAGTTCGATTTCTAGGGATTCAGTTTTCAGTCGACGTTTGGCAAGTCGACGTTTCATGTCGAGGCTTGAACCTGGACTAGCCGACTAGTCGACGACTAGTCGCGACTAGTCGAGCGCCGTAATAACAGTGACACACACACACACACACACACACATATATATATATATATGCATAGGTTAAACTTAAATATATTACACTGTTAATCAATAATGAGCAACCATCCATTGATTCCAAAGAAACAAAAACTTTTCTTTCATCCATCACACAGGCAAATCCTTTTATTTATTGGTGAAATCCACTTCTGTTTTTTTCCAATGAATTCAAACATTTCCTTTGAATCATTCAGTTCAAATCTATGGCGACCATGGCATATTTATATTTTTATAAGCACTAAACTATAGTTTATACTCCACATTAGTACTTAGATATACAAAATCATGCTATCATTTTTTTCTTTACTTCAGAAAATCATTAAACCTAAAACTCAGGTTTATAAATTTTTCTCTTACTTCAATAAAATACTTAGTTTAAGTCTGTTTCATTCCAAAGTTAGTGGTGAAAATATTTAACATTTCCAGACACTACCTTCTTGTGTTGATGTCCAAAAACATTTTTTAGCATCATATCCTAGTGCTGATAATTCAGCAATTATATCCATGTTTAAATTGTTTGAGTAGACAAACATATCAAACAAGGTTAGTTTTAATGAATATCTTAACAACTTCAAATTGTCCGATCACTTAGACAGTTTCATTCCCTTATTTATTTTTCAAGCAAATTTTCCAATGCTATCTTTCCTATTATGCTTGAACTATAATACACTTTGTTCTATTTCAAGTATGTTTTTTTTCTTAAGTGTCATCCAATCACATTAATGCATACATGCATAAAAATCCATGACATCTTCTCATTTGATTTAAGAAACTTAGCTTTTACTTTAAACTTAATTCATTTTTAACTTGCAAGTATCCTGAGAGTAATTCCAAAATTTTGAAGCAATTTTTTTTTTCTTTCATAGTGATAACCAGGTCACTTCACAAAAATTAGGCAAACACACATCTAAACAAATTATGTAGTACCTCATCAATTTTAAAGTTCATATTTGAACACAATTTCCTCAAATATACGTAGGAGTTAATTAAAATACATCTCTGTCTAGGCAAAACTTTAATCTTTCATTAATTATAAGCCTTTTTTCCACCTTAAGCACTTTACAGCAGACTCATATATATTCATTACTTTACTTCATTTCAGAAGATAATACTTTTATATTTCTCCCTATAAAATATATGCCTTCTTTTTAGCAAATTAAATGCAAGCACACAATTATCCAAAAATTTCAAAAGACTTAATCCATGCAGTTAACAATGACGTTTAATCTGGTTAACCAAATGGAAATTTACACAGCAGTTATTAACTTATATTGAAACAAGATTTTTTTCTAGCATATTTTCAAATTGCTGTTTTCAACCAAATAAACACATTTAGTCAAACACTCAAAAACTCAGGCGGTTTAAATCAATAGCCCTCCAATTACTATTTAGGTTTAATTATTTTTAGCTGCGTATTTTTATTAACACAGTTCTGATACCAATTGAGAAGTTCCCAAAAAAATTTGATAATTTTTCTAAAATTGTCCATAATTTACTCCAATTCTGGGTCCTTTTCTCAAGGGTTATCGCCTTCTAACCATTCAATATTAGGATCACTCATTACCAATATAGAAATATCAGTAATTCAAATCAGTTTTTAACTTGTATATAAAAAGATTTACAAGTCTTCTGTTGCTTAAATCAGAGTTAAATTAAATAACAAAGACATTTGATTGATTATAAATAATTAATCACTACATAACCAAACAAGGATAAATAAACTTGTTTTCCTCCTATCAAATAGCTATTTTAATCATCTTAAGCTATCTGCTATAAAGTAGAATAGGCTTGTGACATTTTGCTCTGTTTTGCTATGTGATAATTGATTAAATTTTCAATAATCAATGTACTTGTTATTTCGTTTAGGGGTAAGCGTTTGGTTGGTTTGGTTGGTTTGGTTTATCCGATGATGAAATTTGTCAAACCAAACTAAAACCAATAAAAATGAAAACCAAACCAAACCAACCAAATTAAGTTTGGTTGGTTCGGTTGGTTATCCGATTAAACCGAACTAAAAATGTTTTACATTTTATGTTTGAAATATTCACTGTAATTTGAAATAAATTATAAATATATGATTAGAATATTATTATTTATGATTCTTATGCTTTTTAATATAAATTTTGACACATGGATGATGATTAATATATACTTATGTAACTAAACTAACCTAAAATATTTATTACAATACCGATAATTTTGAAAATATAGTAAAAGTTCGGTTAATTTGGCTAAACCGATAGCCAAACTTAATATTTTTTCGGGCCAATTACAAACCGATTTAATTTCAAAACCGAACCAAACTGACCAAAATGAATTGGTTTGGTTGGTTTATTTGGTTTAACCGAATAATGCTTACCTCTAATTTCATTCCCAAACTCCGATTTTAAATAACAAGAGGCTTGTATATTTTCACATATATAAGCTATGAAATAGATGGAAATGAACTAATATTTTTATATTCATATGTATGGATCCTGAAATGTTTAAAAGGGAGAGGGGAGGACCCTTTTGAGAAGATGACATATGGTTAATAAACAAATAAATACCAACTGAGATGACCCCAAAAATTTTCAACAAATTTTCTATATTTTTTTATATGATTATAATTTACACTAATCCTGGGTCCTCTACTCAAGGGTTATCTTCTTTCAACCCTTCAATTCCAGGATCATTCATCACTAATATAAAAATATTAATATAATTCAAATCAATTTTTAACTTGTATTTAAGAAGATATACAAGTCTTCTTTTGCTTAAATCAGAGTTAAATTAAATAGCAAAGATAATTATAAATAATTAATCACTACACAACATAAACAAGGACAAATCAACTTGTTTTCCTTTTATAAAACCACTCACTTAAAAAGTAGATAACTTGATAATATTCAGATTATTAAGTAATATAGGATAAGAAAATTTTGCCTTAACCCGATATTATCTCAAATCTGTTAGAATTTCATTCCAGGGCTTATCTATATATACGAAACCATGGAATACTGTTTAACACATATATATCATCCTTTTTAGTTGCTACTAGTATGTAAATATGTATTATACCTCTTATTACCATGTCAGTTCTTATGCCATAGTGCACTTAACATTCTGGTGCGATAATCATACCCATGCTAGAATGTTTCGTAACTTTATAAAAGTACTTTCACATTATATGTAACTTGCCTATAGTAGTTAGACATATTACGCAGGCTCATAGTTGATTAAAGTGAAGACATACACCTTAATAGTTGTTATGATCAACTCGGGCTCACTAGCATGATGTTGCATATTAAAAAATACAATCAATCTGGCTTTTATGTCTTAGGACCAGGGAAGTAGTTTCATTTTACAAGTGTATCTATTCTTTAAAAACAACCGTATGCCTAGCCTTTCTGTTCATATTTGATTTATGTAAGCATAGCTCTTTAAACACTTGGTAACGCCAAATTCAAAGTTAGGATTTAAATAAGCAGTTGGAAGGCTATTGGTTTAAAACTACATGGAATTTTTAGTGTTTGACTAAATGTGTTTGTTTGGTTGAAAGTAGCAGTTTGAAATATGTTAGAAAATCTGGTTTCAAGATAAGTTAATAACTGGTATGTGTAAATTTTCATCTGGGTAACCAGATTGAATGCTTTGATATATTTGAAAGTATTAGATTGAGTTCTTAATGCTTGTTTGTTGTATCCAGTTTGTTTAAAAGGAAATACATACCTTACGAAATATATAAAGAAGTGTATAGCTCCTGAATGATAAAGTGACATCCAGTTTAAAAATATACATTTATTAACCTAGATATACCTTATGCATGGATCAAGTTCTTGATAATTCCTGAAGAATTATCTGTTTAAATTAAATTTGCTAAAGAGAAGGCATGTTTTATAGAAAGAAATATATAAGTATCTGGCTTCTGAAATAAAATAAAATAGTGAATATAAGTATGAGTCTGCTACACAGTGTTGTAGGATGAAGAAAATAGCTTATAACTAATGAATGGTTAAGTTTTGCTGTAGGTAGAGAGATGTATTTCAATAAACTCATAAGTATATTTGAGAAAATTATGTTTAAAGATGAATTTTAAAATTGCTAAAGTACTGCATAATTTACTTATATGTGTATTTGCTTAAATTTTGTGTGAAGTACCCTGGTTATTGCTATGGAGAAATAATATTGCTTCAATTTTTAGAAGCACTGTCAGGATACTTGCAAGTTAAATTGATTTAAGTTTAAAGTAAAAGCTAAGTTTCTTAAATCAAATGAGAAAATACCATGGTTGACTCAGCACTTAGGGAAATAAAAGGAATAGATGGGCGCTTTTTGACTGAATATAAATAAATATATATATGCATGTTTGATATGATATTGCAATATAAAGAGAAAACTCTTTTATAGTTTGAAACCTATATGCATTTCAATAAGATTTTGAATTATATATATGCCAAGAGTTGATTTGGATGTACTTGAATAGAATATTTCCAGAATAGTATATGTTAGTAAATCAAGTACTACAAAGATTTAAACAAAAGAGTTGATTTTGCAATTATAGATTTGCTGAATAGTTCTGTATGTTGGTGTGCTTGAATATTAACTTCATAAAGGAAACCTGGCACTTCTAAATACCAAGAATATAAAATGCTAAATGAATACATTACATGACCTTAGTTTATAAAGGGTATATATAAAAAGGGTGAAGTGGAAGTTGGTTTGTAATTTTTTTTTAAGGGACTAGATATACTTCCCTTGCCATAAAGCATAATTTTTTAATTAAAAGGCAAGGATGTCGTATTAATTTTCTAGTAAAAACATACTTGAAATAAAAGAGAGTGTATTATAATTCAAGCATAATAAGAAAGAGAGCACTAAAAAATTTACTTGAAAGGAAATAAGGGAATCAAACCGTCTAAGTGATTGGGCAATTTGAAGTTGTTAAGATATTAGTTAAAATTAACCTTGTTTGATATTTTTGTCTAGTCAAGCAATTTAAACATGAATATAATTTTGAATTATCAACACTAGAATATGATGCTGAAAAAAATGTTTTTGGTCATCAACACAAGAAGATAGTGTCTGGAAATGTTAAATATTTTCACCACTAACTTTGGAATAAAACAGTCTTAAACTAAGTATTTTATTGGAGTAAGAGAAAATTTTAAACACCTGAGTTTTAGGTTTAATGATTTTCTGAAGTAGGAAAAAAATGATGACATGATTTTGCGCATCTAAGTACTAATGTGGAATATAAGCTATAGTTTGGTGCTTATAAAAATATAAATATGCCACAAATTTGAATTAAATGATTCGAAGGAAATGTTTTAATTCATTGAAAAAAAAAGCGAAATAGATTTCACTAATGAATAAAAGGATTTGTCTGTATGATGGATGAAAGAAAACTTTTTGTTTCTTTGGAATCAACGGATGGTTGCTCATTATTGATATTCAGTGTTATATATTTAAATTTAACCTATGCATATATATATGTATGGGAATAGAGTTGTACATACTTATTTGACTTTTAGAACTTAATTTACCTAAGCTTCAGGTTGATCATTAATATAAAAGGAGACCTAGCATATGTAAGTATACCAGTGTGCACTGTTATGACACAGATAGAAATGTATATGCTTAAGAAGCTTTCCTGCATATAGATAATTGTAAACATTTTCTCTTGAATTGAAATATATAAATATGCGTGTTTGACTGATGTTTGCATAAGTATATATGCTGAGTTTACAATCTAAGATATGAAATCTGAATAGCAAAAATGTTGAACTTGAAAGTTAAATCTGGAGACTAATTATCCAGAAATTGTTTGATATATGAAAATTGTTTGCATTAAGATTGATAGTTTAAGTTGATTGTACGGTTTGGTTGATGTTTAAATAATTATGTGCTGAGGTTTTGGTTTTGTAATATATATATAAAAGCTATGTTCTACAGCACCCCAAAATGGAGCACTCCTGCTGGCCTCTCTATTTTCCACCACAAATTCACCTTTTCTCCCCGTCCACTCATTCTCTCTTTTCACTCAATATATTTAAATATAAATTCGTGGTGGAATTCAGGGGGGCTAGCAGGGGTGCAATGGAGCGCTTGCCTATATGAGGAGCGATCGGGGGCACCCCTGTTGAACCCCTTACCGTTCGTGAGCTACGGCGATCCAAATCGAACGAGAATTTGTAGATGTTCAATCCACACATATATAATGATCTATCCAAAATTTGAGCTCGTTCCGACATTCGTAACATTTTCAAAATCATAGCTCAATTATTCACTGTTCAGACATTTATTCAAACTATTAAATTTAAACATCAAATATATTATTATACGAATGTCGGAACGAGCTCAAATTCTAGATAGATCATTATATATGTGTTGATTGAACATCTACAAATTTTCGTTCGATTTGGATCGTCGTAGCTCACGAACGGTAGGGGGTGCAACAGGGGTGCCTTCGATCGCTCCTCATATGTGTGTGTGTGTGTATATATATATATATATATATATATATATATATATAGCATGTATACATTATTATACTTCCAGAAAATAAGACACCTGAAATAAATACCTAGGTCATATGATGCATGGTATATACATAAAGGTGGATACCCAGTGCCAAAGGCTCCCGTACTCAAGCGCGAGGACTTCCCAGGACAGTCTCCCGTCCTGGTACTATTCACGGCTTCCCGGGCTCTGGGGGTGGTCGATTAGCGCGCGCAGCCTTTCCCTTACATTATGTGAAGAGACCGGGGCTCGAACCTGTGCGCTCCATATTACCAGCTGGGTAACTTTATCGTTGCGCCAGGCAGATGCATGGTATATACATGATAAGTCTAAGTTAAAAGCAACAAGTATGCTTGGGTAGATATAAGTATACACATGCTGTAAGGAAATAAAATGCAATAAAATGGATATGAATAAAGTGTTATGCTAGAATCAAATATCATGTGACCACTTACCTTTTTTAATATGTAAATATTGATCTAAGAATTAAATAACCTGAGATGATATTTTCTGGCACATGAACAGTATTATAAAAGCAATGCAACTGGCATGATCGAAGGGGTGAAAGTGGAAAGTAAATAGGGTCTTTTTCAGAAATAAAGAAACAACCTATATATATTTTGTAACTAACTCTCCCTCTCAACAATCAAAAAGAAATTTAGGTGAATAATCGGGTG